>OY754988.1:22396510-22434010 GCA_963576475.1 Molanna angustata | reverse complement strand
GGTATATTTAATTTTTGACTTTTGGTTATCTAACTGACCCTTTCTTTAATTTTTTTAAGGATTAGGTATAAATACTTTTTAATTTGACAATACTGACGGTGTTTAATGTGTAGAACTAACTCCATTACACTAGGTATTTTTAATCAAACAAAAATAAATATGTTTCTACATATTTAGCTACTGACGGTATTAATAAAATAAAACAATGGCTAGATGCAAACCTGCTTACATTAAATATTGACAAAACGCAATACATGACATTCAGTATAGATTCTAGACGGCAACCTAGCCAAGACAAAAATTTAATCATACATGACTGTACTCACGAGCAAAGTTGCTTTTGCAAACCACTGACAAGGACTCCATTGTATAAATATTTGGGTATCTACATTGATCACAACTTAAGATGGACAGAACAAATAAACACAGTTGCAGGTAAAATAAGAAGGCTTATTTATATTTTTAAAAACATTCGCAACATAATGACTAAAAAAGACTTAAAAACAATATATTACGCGTTAGCTCAATCGATTATAACACACGGAATGATTGGTTGGGGTGGCGCTGCTAAAATTAATATGGATCCTCTTATTAAAGCACAAAAAGCTTTAATTAAGGTTATAATAAAAAAAACATTTACATATCCAACAGTTCAATTGTTTCATGATTTTCCAGTTTTCAACATTCCACAGTTATATATCAAAATTATTTCTATACATTTTCATAAAGATAAAACAATTCACATTACACCGCAACACAATTACGAGACGACACGCAGGAATTTTCTCATGACTCCAAAGACAAACACGACATTCGGACAAAGACATTACTATTATTTAGCTCCAAAAATTTTTAATAAGATAAAAAGTGAAATAACGGACATACAGTTGATGAATAATTTGAAACACAAGAAAACAATAGAAACATGGATTAGAAACAAGGGCATTATATACTGCGGAAACATGATCAAGCTACAATAGTTTATATTTTATTTTTATAATAGGTATATTTTATAACAAGTTTTAATTAAATACAAGTTTAATATTTTTCTGTCAGATATAACGCAAAAAAAAAAAAAAAATCTGCCACCTCGGTACAGGCTCAGCCAAGTGAGGTGGTATATACCAAATAATCCTATAAAAAAAATGTTTCATAGGTATAACTTATTTAAATTGTACTTTTTTGTAATATTGTTTGTAACTATATTGTTATATTTTGTTTGGTTTCAATAATAAAAAAATAAAAAAAATAAAAATATATATATTTCCCTTATAATAGGACGACTGTTACGGTTGACTAATATCAACTGGGACCAGTTGATAAGGGCCTAGTCAGCCGAAACGGTCGTCTTATTATAAGGGAAATATATATAGAAACAGAATCATTTTTGTTTGATTAAAAATACCTAGACTAGGTACCTACCTCTAAATACACTTCATTAAAACATTTTCAATAACATCCTCAAATTAATCTGTAATCACTTGTTTTATTTTTTTATTTATTTTTGTACATTAAAATTTTATTCTATTTAATTTTTATTTGATTTAGTTAAATACCTAATGTAGTTTATTATGACATCTGGCAACATTCACTGATTCAGTGTGGCTAAGTATGTAGGTAGTTATTCACACCATTCACCTTTATATATATATATATATATATATATATTCAGTCAGTAATATTCTTATGTTCTTCTTCTTCTGCTTCTTCAGTCTGTTTTTATCCATTCTTGGACATAGGCCTCCCCCTTGATCCTCCATGCTATTATGCTTATTGATCTTATGTTTATGCTTTATAATTATAATAACTTTCTTTTATTTGTGTAAAATGTAAAATCTTTCTAGTCGGATCGGATTTTTTTTTATATTTTTATTTGATGATTATATAATAGACAATACGCCGTTTGGCTAAAAAGCACCTTCTAACCAAAGATATCAAACACTCAGTCGTACATTCTCTTTTATAAATATGATTAAATTTAATGTACATATATTAATCCTTGTATGTTGAACGTTTTACAATATTTGCCTAACTTTTTTTGTTATATTTTGACCAATACAACTTTGACAGAAGGTGTTGAAGTACTTTAATAATACTTTGACACAAGATGGACGGTGTGAAATTTGACATTTGTGTTATGTTTCCTTGAAAGTGAATGCTCAGTTCTTACTTACATAAATAATTTAATGAATTTTATCCTTTTCCCTCGAACCAGGTGCTTTCTTTTACATTGGTACGTATATTTGGCGTTTCTTATTAAGTGGCTTACCGCCGTAAATATAAATTATCGAATTAATTTTCTATACCAGATTTTTTTCGCATTAAATGTTTTTTTTTTTTATTTTATAAAATTGGCAGTCTTACATATTAATGCGTAAGTAATATTTATGTATTTGTAGCAACATCTAAAAAAGTGTATCTCGCCCAACAATTTACAAATATAAAATATAAAAATACTGTTTTCCACATTAATTTTTAACTGACAACGACCAGAAAACGATTTTTATCGTCTCACAGATCCTGAATACGAACCCAAGGCTTTTGTCGGGTGTCAAGTATCAAACCAAATGAGCCACAAGGTCATAAATATTATTTCTAAAGCCATATTATTATTTTATTAATTAAATATAGGATATTTTTATTCGCTCTAGCAATACTATGCAATCATTTTGCTAACATTAGGTTGGTACAACTTTAAAGCGATATTTCAAATTTGTTTAACTAGGACCCATTTTTGACCCCTGAGACAATTTTTTTTTTTTTATTTTTTATTTTGTACATCCAACAGTACAGTAGAATATAATATCATAGTATGGTATTAAAAGCAATGAAAAAAAAGTAAATGATAGACTACGATACATCGTAATAGGACATCATATCAAGTAATTTTTAAAGTTTTACATACAATTTTTAACAAATGAGTAACAGCGCAAAAGGTGTTGCAACCATTATGGTGACACATACATTATGTATATACTAGAGAGTGGAATTTTGATTTATGTTATCAGTGCAAAGTTGGCGCTTTATCGCAATTTTGAACGAGAGTAGAGATTGGGTATGAAAATATATACAAATATGATCGAATTTCATCTCAATAGAGACTAACCGGAATAGATTAAACAATTTAGATGGGTGGCGGCAGAACGACTAGCTCACTGGGTTTAGTAATCTAGTAGTCGTGAGTTCGAATCCTGAAGGACATAATGAATCTATTAAAAAAATATTCAGTGTCTTCTATTTTTTTTCATTTCTTATGATGTTTCGCAATTGTATAAAGTAATCACGTTTACCAGTCAATGTATGAAATAATTATGTATCACAATATTATGATCTATGTACATCTTATCCGTATATTAACTAGAAAAGAACAGATATTGAGTTGATGATAGTCGTCTTGAATGAATGGGTATAAGGGTTAATTGAAAAGATGTCAAAGACTGATGTATCGGTCTTCTTACAACTTGAACAAGAATGATTGTTTTCTTCCAAAACACCAATTTCCTCAGATAATAAATATTTTATTATTCGGCAAAATAATCATGGTGTATTTATAAAGAGGAAACAAAAAGGTTTTGCGAAATAATATAGTCATTCCAAGGGCGCTCATACTTTAAATTTTTGGTTTTACAAAATAACAGTCATTCTGTGAGCGCTCTTGTTTTTCATCGTTGGCTTTGCGAAATAATAAAGTCATTCTAAGGGCGATTTGCTTTTAATTTTTGGTTTTACAAAATAACAGTCATTCTGTGAGCGCTCTTGTTTTTCATCGTTGGCTTTGCGAAATAATACAGTCATTCTAAGGGCGCTCTTGCTTTTAATTTTTGGTTTTACAAAATAACAGTCATTCTGTGAGCGCTCTTGTTTTTCATCGTTGGCTTTGCGAAATAATAAAGTCATTCTAAGGGCGCTCTTGCTTTTAATTTTTGGTTTTACAAAATAACATTCATTCTGTGAGCGCTCTTGGTTTTCATCGTTGGCTTTGCGAAATAATAAAGTCATTCTATAGGCGCTCTTGCTATTAATTTTTGGCTTTGCAAAATAGTATAATTGTTCCAAGGGCGCTCATGCTTTTGATTGTTGACTTTGTAACATCATAGTTAGTGATTCCAGGGCGCTCTTATACCTACTTTTTATTGTTAGTTTTGCGAAATAATATATTATATGTATTACTCATTGTAGAATTCTACCTAGTTGAATAAATATTCACTTAGTTACATAACTTTATTCAAAAATTAATTACAATCTTCATATAACTCGTTTGGGTTAATTTGGCAGAGATTCTCTTAGGGCAAAATGTTGACTTTGTTCACTTGTTTGTATACCAATTGAATGAAATAAATAAATTTATGATTATAATATTATCACGTTGAACATTTAGCTTTGAGGCACCGGCTTAGAATAGTGCTTCCACCTTTTTCTAATATCATTGTTTTCGGGTAAGTAAGAGAAAGAGGCTAGTATTCGAAGATACATAAGGCAAAATTACATTTATTTTGTAGGTAAATTAACGAACTAAATAACATTAAAATTATGACTTCACACCTGAAATATTACATAAGTATACTAAGCATGACATTAAACAGTGTGAACAAATAAAATAATAAAACTTATGTTAAATAAAATAAATTATATTTATAATTTTTTTATTTATTTTTATATAAGGTAGGTAGGTACTTCTCGGGTAACTAACAGGTGCCTACTATGTCAAATATTAAATTAACACGCACCCAATAACATGTTGCCAATTTCTGGAGACTTGATGTAGGTACATCGTCTCTGCATCCAGACTGAAAACACAAATACAAACTGTTTCTCCACCGGGAGACGAACCGGGGAAATTGGATCAGCAGTCACATACCTAATCAACTAAGCGACTAAAAGTGTTGAGGAATTTAACATCTTAGATAGTTCAACAATGAGTTTCACCACCTACATATTCTGGGTGTTACCTTTTTAGGTGAGATGAGACTGGTGTGTGTGTATACACGCGTGTGTCGTAATTCTTTTTATAAGTTTTTTGCAAATTTGCTGGTCACCCCGCACTGCGGTATATGTCGTGATGGTGTATGCATTGAACAGTAATGACAACAGTGGATATTCCTGTTTATTTAAATATTTACAATAGAGAGACAGAATATTGTAGAATGACTAAATGAGGATACTGGCTGGATTCCAGATGGTATTGTCGTAAAATGGTTGATGTATGAAGAAGTTGGAAGGATAATAATAATGTACCTAGACATGGTATTATATGCAATATAGATGACTGGTTTGCAAGAGAAACGACAGGTCATTAGGAGAAGATGGCTAGAGAAGTAGTTAATACTTCTAATAAATATTGTCTAATGATATCATTATTTGAAAACTCCGTATCTTGGACTTTGGTGATCGAGTCGCATTCCAAAGACCTTGTTTTGTTTTCGCGAAATCCGAAAATATAACCATTGTATGCTACTGTGAAAGACTTGAGTGTTTTATTTTTGCAATTTATTAAGAATTTTCCAAAGGAAATCCGAAATAGTTCTTAGGATATCACATTGCCTTTTTGAAATATCATTCATTGATTGTGTTCATTTGAAATATGTAATACATGTTATAATATAATATCCATTGTGCTTAGTTTTCTGTAAAACACAATGTCAAATGATTGATTTACAAAACTAAACTACCTAGCTCACCTTACCAAACCTACATATGTAACTTTACCGAAACAAACTTACCCTAACATTCTTCTTCTTCTTCAGCCTGTTTTTTTTTCATTCTTGGACATAGGCCTCGCCCTTGATCCTCCACAACTCCCTGTCTTGGGCACACTGCATCCATCTCCCTCCGGCACTAAACTTAAATAAATCAAGCCTATAAAATATAGGTACCCATAATTAGATATGCCGAACATATAAAACAATAACACGAATTTCCTTGTTTATAAAAAAACTGCGCACATTGACAACTGTGCACAATTAAAACTGTGCACACTGACAACTGTGCATAATGAAAACTGTGCAAACTGACAACTGCGCAAATTAAAAACTGAGCACACTGACAACTATGCACACTAAAAACTGAGCACACTGACAACTGTGCACATTGATAAATGCGTTTTTTTACACAAATGTGTACAATTAGAAATAAAAGAAGGATAATTTTGAATAAGTCGACAAATGTGTATTGTAATGTCGACTAGTTTAGAAATTTATTAGGAGGTGTATGAAGGCTTAGCGTAGAGAGCATAGCCAACTACTGTACAATCGAAAATAAACTAGTGTGAGAATGCAACAAGTGTGTTATGTTAAATAACCCACAAAGAGCACACTTGGCAGTGGAGTGAATTTAAGTGGTTAGGGGCGCGGAAACAATTACCATTGTAGGGAACAGGGTTGCCACGATTTAATACATTTAAAAATTACATTTTTTTTGTGAAATTCGGTTATAGATTTTTTTGGATGGAAACGAATATCCAGAAGAAGAAAATTACAAGAAATTTTGTTGAAATAATAAATTTTAGAGCGACTAAAGTATCTATCTAAAGTTTTTTTTTCAATAATGAATATCTCTTTGTGACAAGTAGGTACCTACATGTTATGTATGCATCCTCATAAATTCTTTAAACTAATCATATTTTTTGGTGCTAAAGGTGAACGGAATCTGTCAAAAAGATACGAAATAGATGTAGTTTAACACAACGCATCTAAATTTTAGTAAACCGTTTGGTTTATGTGCGGTCGTCCTGGGTTCAATCTGATATTGATATTTTAGTTTATTGCAGAGGAGATATTGATTTAAATTCATTTCTCACGCTAATATCGCGCTTCTCTGGGCTGGAAACACCGGTTAGTTGGAAGAAATTGCCATATGGCAATAAACACGCCACTTTTGCAGGGTGAAAGGAAGTTTTTATTATTATTACACTGAATAAAAATATTATGTCATATGTAATTCTGTCACTCTGTAATCTGGTTGGTTGGAAGAAATTGCCTAATGGCAATGAGCCCGCCAGTGTGCATTATAATTGTTTATATTATGTACAAAAAGTTAAGTAAATAAAAATATTTTTATCAAATATCGTAGTTTTAACTTTGTGGTACATTTTAACAAAAATTAACTAATTTTTTTAACTTTGTTTACACCACGTGAGAATTGAATTAGCGACCGGTTTCGGAACTAACCGTTCCGAACTAACCGTTTATATTATGTACCTACAAAAAGTTAAATAAATAAATAAAATATTATGTCGACCGAACTAGCTACCTGCGTTTTAGCCAAAACCTTTGTTATGAGTAATGTTGGCGCCAATGTGTTATTATAATAACTGTCGTATTCTTTAGTTTTATATCAAGTGAAATATAATTTTTGCAACTGCTGCCCGCCCTACACCCAAAAAAATCAGTCTCCTTTTAAACCGCGTCCTGTCGGCACCATCCGAATCTCTTCCGTTTTACGGCTCCTCTACACTCACCGATGTCGCCATAATTGTTTTCTTACGCACGCGTGTGTGAGATTTAAGTGACAAGTTGTGGCCATCCTTCAAGGGAGAGGATCAAGGATCAAGTAAGTGAGTGATCCTTATATATCCTTCCTTTGCCTTGCAGTGGTTGCAACGAATCGCCCTTCAAAATACAGTCCACTTCTACGTTTTACTTTTTTAGATTATAATTCATATTCGCATCTTCAAGTAATAAAGCTTTATCTATTAATGACTGTACTGTTTGTCTATGTGTACAAAACATTAAGTTGCACAAAACCAAATGTTTTATAGTCACTATAGTTCGGTTAATTTTAAGGTGAATTTTTGTTACTATTAACAAAAAAAACATTATATTATTAATATAAATTTATTTATTTATTTATTGAGAGCTATACGTACCTATATTCATTATTATGTAAATTGTAGAATAATATGTAGGTATTGTAATATGGAGCAGCAAAGACTCGTATAAAAACGTATCGTAGAAATAGTTTTGAAGATGATTACAGTATTACTGATATTATAAATACTGTGCATATTACTGATATTATGATATTATGAATATGCGGATATTATGAATATTGTGTTTTAATGAATTGTTGTGTTGTTTAATACGAGTTTTATGTTTTATTTTTACCTTTTATTTTATAATGGCCCAGAGGCCGTATATGTAAATATAAATAAATAAATAAATAATTTACTGTAAATGAGGAAAAGGACACTGATGGGATATATTTAGTTACACTTAGATATAAATAATATTTTGATTGTTTTAATGAAAATACAGCGCACCCCTGCTGTTTTTCAATAGGCAGTTGTCAAACCTCAGAAAGGGAGTAGGCACATTGTGTTACGCGTCAGAGCAAACATTTGTATTGGGCTTTTGTGGCAACCCTGACAACCGTGTACGTACAACTGACAACAGTCAACATTGTCGTTGAAGCTGCAACAATAACAACGGGGCACAGCCCTGACAAACAAACAGAGCTAGGGGTGGCACAGTTTGACGTTTTGTGGTGAGTAGTTGTTACCTATGTATGCACGTTCAATAATAGTGAGAAGGGTTGATATAAATTGTCGTTCGGGTGAAAACTGAATTGGTGTCGATAGAAGGTTATCGACACGTTTATTTACGTGTAAAACGGACTTGTTTATGTGCGGGTTAGGCAGATAATTCCAAATAGGTATTAGATTAAGAAAGAATGTTCTAATTAAGAATATTTTATCTTATTGTTATCTTGAATTGAACGATCTAATTATAAATATGAAGAGGTGTGTATGAAGAGGTAAAGAAAGAATGTTCTAATTTTGAAAAATTTATCTAATTATTATCTTGAATTGAACGTTTTCATGTAAATATGTATAGGTGGGTATTTCTATGCATTAGATAAATAATGAATGTTCTAATTTTGAATACTATAATTATTATCTTGAATTGAACGTTCTAATTATTATATATATGAATAGGTAGGTATTTCCTAGCATTAAATGAATGTTCTAATTTTGAATATAATAATGTTCGATTGCATTAAATGTACCTACCTACCTACGATGAGATTGCATATTTAACTAACGCATACATATGACGTTCCACATTTGACGTATTTCAAACAAACAAATCAACAATCGTCCATTATTAGACAGTTTACTCCGTATAGTCTGTTCTAATTTTATATTATTTATTTATTTATTAAAGCGGGTATATTTCCAATATTTTAATTTGTTACTAGCTGAGAAGCATCGCTACGCTTAGCTTCTAAGCTAGGGCTTTTGGCCAACTTTTTACCGCTGGGCGGTAAATGGCCGCTCCCGGCGGTTCATGCGACAAAATGAAGCGAAGCTTTTAAGGTAGGTAGGTACCTACTTAAAAAATATATTCCGTGCAGTGTTTATCTACAACACTTTTCCTCAACACCTGATGGACGTCACAATATCCGGTGGACTCCCCAAGGTTCGGGCTTCCAGTCCATTACCAGTGTACATGTTTTTGCGGCTGCTCCGCATAGACACGTGGCCCCAGCGACCCGCCCCGCCTTTGAGTCCATTAGGACTTGGCCCCGTCAACCTGGGCACCCGCGAAGATCGTGTTGTGATAACGAAACTCACGAGAAAAAATATCAAACTCATCAATTTGCAAAGAAATCATAATAATAAACACTTGCTTGCATCCTGTACAAGTGGCGAGTTTATTGCCATATGGCCATTTCATCCAACTAACCAGTGTTCCCAAAGTCGTCTGCAATAAATAATAATTCTTAACCACGTCGTCCGAATTCGATGTTTCCTCTTTCATTAGAAGATTAATTCTGATGTGGTTCCATCTGAACTAAACCAAGAGGTTTGATGATGGAAATCATAAAACTCATCAATTTGCGAAAGATTAGCGTATTACTGTATAGGTGAATTCTATGATAGATAATATTACTACATAAGTGCATACCAGGTATATCTTCTATATATATTCAGGTATATCTTCTATATATATATATATTCAGGTATTCTTCCAGGTATATCAGGTATAGTGCATATCTTCTTTTCTTGTCCTCTCAACTCCCAACCCCCATCACTTTATCAATCTCTCTCAAAATATAAGATTCCACTGCCCATGAACATTCTGACCTTGGTGCATAGCAGTAAAAAAGATATAATATTCAATTTAATATTAAAATTCGTCAAAAGAAACGACATCAAGATTTGATTTAATATATCTATATAATATATGTAATACTTATTTTTCATTTTATTGTGTTATATGGTTAACCAAACAAAGAGAAGATGTAATTATTGTTATACCATGTATATCTGTTAACTTGAAACTGGCCGTAAGACCCATTTATTAGGAGTCATCTCGCCAAAAGGGTAGTATTCCACAATTCAATTACACAATTCCGCCTCTATTGGTGGCTGTGCCCTAATAAAAAAAGTGTTTTTTTTTATATGAGAGTATTAAATCAATAAATTAAATAAAAATAATGTAAATAAATGAGACAGAGTATACAGCATGTCATGGACTCGTAATAGGTGGTCTTGTTGTGAAATTCTAAACTCGTCTACAATGACCGTTTTTGTTTATTGTTTGTCTCTCTTTGACATAACAATGTTATATTAAATATTCATTGTGCGTCTCCCTCTTTTGTCATATATTGTGTCTTCACACATTATCATATCAGTTGGTAGGTACCTACCTTACTCCTTGGGATATGGTTCATGATAATCATTTATTTATTTATTTATAAAATGTTGCATTTCATAGAGTACAATTTATTGATATATTATAATGTTTTCAATCTCACTAGGATAAACCTGTATCTAGGTTAAATAAAGTCACATTGGTGAAAAACATAAATGACATAAAATGAATATACAAAACAATCTGTTGATATTAACATATTTTTATGATTAAATATAAAGAAAGACTGAGATAGTATTAAAATCGAGTACTGATTAAGACATTTTTAAGGTTAAGGTAAGCTTAGAACGTACTAAGGACGTGTCATGGTTCAATGACTTTTCAAGCCAAATTTTATGAATTCCGGTCTAATTATGACCTCCGCGCGATCACTGGGTAGTATTTATAATTTCGCTACGTGCGATCAACGACCGTTGAAAAAAATCACCAAAACAAGCGTGAAATATTTCCACTTTCAACGTTGTGTTATATCACAACGAAAGAAATGTAAATACTGTCGCATGTGAAAAATTCATTGTTCGTTTGTTGAACAATAAACGTGCGCGATTCTTGACATAACAACGTGTGAAAAATATCACACAGATGGCGTTTTCACAAAGATAACACCTATCTACTGTACCTACATTATTTTGTATTTCAATTTTTTTTACGAATGCATTTTTTTTATTTAATTTTTTATATATTTTTACAAAAGAAACCTGATAAAGATGTGTCGGAGTGCCATTACATATATTTTTATTTAGTATAATATTAATCTATTGGTACCTACTGTAAGGTAGTCTAATAGTACAATGTATTTATTTGTTCATTTCACTATATGCAATAGTCTTTCGGTCTCTCTTCTCTGTCTTTGTTAAATAACCATTTGAATATTTATTATTTTTTTGCTTTAGTTGATGAGATAGTTGAAATTTATGGTAATATAATTAGTACACTGGCGGGCTTATTGCCCAATGGCAATTTCTTCCAACCATCCAGATTAAATGTTAAGTATACAAAACAATGTGTACTATGGTAATAAGTTAATCACATTACAAAATAAATAAAGATAGCAGAAGAAAAGTAAAAAAAAAAACAAAGAAGATAGCATTATAAGAACAATTCATAGCAATGATAGGAAAACTAAGGATAAGGAAAGGAAGAGGAGAGGAAGATGTAATCAGGTGTTGTCAGATAAATATTTTTGCTTTAGCCTTTTCTTGAAGATGTTTAATGAGGTAGACGACGTAATATCAGGACTTAGGCTATTATTAGGGCAGTATTTATAAATCATTCTTAGGGTCGTATTTATAAACCATTCTTAGAGTCGTATTTATAAAATATTCTTAGGGCAGTATTTATAAATCATTCTTAGGGCAGTATTTATAAATCATTCTTAGGGCAGTATTTATAAACCATTCTTAGGGCCGTATTTATAAACCATTCTTAGGGTCGTATTTACAAACCATTTATTTTTTATTTGAATAAATAAATAACTTTGTATTTTTCCACAATATTGTGAAAAAATATTGTGGAAAAATACAAAGTTATTTATTTATTCATTTAAAATGGATTTCCACTCTGTAAACACAAAAACTCTAGAATCATTATTTTTTATTTATTTACCTTTTACAAACCATACTTAATGACAACAATAAGTAGATTACTGCTGCCCAACTAGGAAATCCTGTTCTAGGGCTAGCAGTTTACAATTTTTATTGACAATTATATGCAATTATGAACCAGGTGATTGTTCCCGTTCCATACAAAATATGTAGGTACACAATCTCAACTTTCTGCAATCACAATCATTACCACAACAAACATATAGACTCACACAAAACAGATCAACCAGATCCCAATGTCCGCCATAATACCTGTCATAAATCCAATCTCTGACGCAGTTGAAAGATTTCAGAGCCATAGAAAGAGACTAGTTAACTATGTTGGTGTAATTAATATGAATCACATGGTTCCCAAATCAAATAAAATATTTTTATGTGTTACTCAAAGGGCATCAAAGAGCCGTTATTAGAGCCGTTTTTATAAACTAATCTAATGGCCTTTATTTTTTTACCATTCTCAGTGTTTAAGACAATATTGAACAATTTTGTATTTCTGAACTTGAATTGTGACTGCTATACATATTGCATAGTATTCAGGCGTTATTTATATCGTTATTAGATCGAGTTCAATTTGCTTTAACTTTAGGGTGTCCTTATTCTTTCTATTTAAATATGTACTTAGGGTAGGTACTTGTATAATGTCATGTATTTTTTGGTTTAGTTTTTCTAATAAATTAGGTAGATACTAATTATTACTTATTTCCTTTTAACAGGAACGTTTGGCTGACTAGGCCTTAACGAAATCATAAGTAAACTATTTGTTTGTGTTTATACATATTATACTAAAATTTTGGTATCTTTAAGGTACCTACAAGTCAAAATTTTATGTGCCGATGTATTCCGATAATACCTTATATTCATTTTTGAAACACAAAAAATTCAAACTCTCTAAATATCGTAACAATAAATTCTAAAACGTCATTTTAATTAATGCGTTCTATTCTATTATTCGTATATTTTTTATTGTCAACCGAATGTGAATTCCCGCCATCGCATCGGCGAGCGCCGGAAGCGCGAATGGCGGTCATTTTTCACGAAAGTAGCGCGGGAAATGGACTAGCGATGAAAAGTGGCCATAGAACAAAAAGAAAATAAGAATGTCGTGTCCATTCAAAATTCGAACGGATGTGGGCGCGCGCGCGCGCTCGCTCTCTCGCACGATATTATAATATATTATTATTATTTAGATACCTACCTATATTTTGTCCTCCGAGGCATACCGCCAATTTCATTCATAATATCGAATGCGTTCTATTTTCGAATCAAAATACATTCGAAATAAAACAATGGAACACGAGAGATGCGCGCGCAAACCAAAGGACAGCAATAAACCACAGTGCAAATATATCATGAATTTCTCTCTAACTCACTTAGCAATGATTCAAAATTGGAACGCGTCTGTTAGATTTATTAAACTAATTTAACAGAATGCGGATTCAACTGAAAGGAGTCGATTTATAAATTTATTTTTTATACATAATTCAAATTATTGAATATAATATTGGTATATATCTACACATTCGAATCAGTCAATCAATTCACATACCTACTTGGGATCTCATCTCAGGAATGCAATGGAGAAGCGGAGGAAATAAAGAAAAGAATCTCAGCAGGTAAAAGGACATATTTCTCCTTGGTGCCAGTGTTTAAGTCTCGAAACGTCCATAGGAAAACCAAAATAACCCTATACAAGACAATAATTATAAGGACTGTGGTTACATATGAGTGCGAGACGTTGACACTTACAATAAAATCTGCTGAAGCTTTGGACATATTTGAGAGGAAAGTTCTCCGCCGCCTATGTGGACTAGTGAAGGATGGGGAAGAGTGGCGTATAAGGCGAAACGATGAACTGTACAGAATATATGAAACACCCAATATCTCAACATATATAAGACTATCGAGATTGAGATGGGCTCATGACTGATCATCCAGGAGGACGAAGGAAGATAGGAAGACCCAGGTTGCAATGGCTGGACGAGGTGAGGAGGGATACAGTACAGTTCTTAAGCGTTACAAACTGGAGGACGGCAGATGAGGACAGACGGGGTTGGAGGCAGAAGTTGAAGGAGGCCAAGGCTCGACTAGAGCTGTAGAGCCATCGAAGAAGAAGAAGAATCTACCCATTTATATTTTGTTCTCCGAGGCATACCTACCGCCGATTTCATTTCATTCATAATATTGAATGCGTTCTATTTTCGAATCATAATCCATTTGAAATAAAACAATGGAACACGAGAGATGCGCGCGCAAACCAAATGACAGCTATTATAAACCGTGTAAATAAATATATCTAATATTATCATGAATCTCTTTCTCACTTAGCGATGATTCAAAATTGGAACGCGTCCGTTAGATTTATTAAAGTAATTTAACAGAATGCGGATTCAAATGAAAGAATTCAATTTTCGAATAAATATTTATTCGTTTTTCAAATTAGAAACATAATATAGGTAGGTTGGTACCAAAGAAATAATTAACCTATTGACAAAATGTAGAACAAATTTAAAGAATTAGAAAAATCATATCAAACATACTATTCCTTTTTTAGAAGACTTCCAATGAATCGAATATTTCCAGAGATCTTATTCCCCTTCTCTGATGACCAGAGATGTAAAGACTAGGCGAATATAAAAAAATACATCTTGTATGGGTACCTGAGCATAAAGGTATAGAGGAAAACGAGAGAGAGCAGTTAAGCTACCTCTCATAGGACCTGAACCAGCAGTTGGCCTATCTGCAACTACGGTTAAAAAATGTATTAAAGACTGAAAAACAGTTCAACACAGATAATTCTGGAAAGCCAGTTGTGGACAACGACAGACGAAAGAATTCATTGAAGGGCCCTCTTAAAAAAGGAAAAGGAAGCTGCTAAATCTCAGCAGAGAACAATTGAGAACAATGACTGGTTTATTCACTGGTCACTGTCATCTGAAAAGACACCATTACATAATGGGGATCGCTGATGAACCAAACTGTAGAAAGTGTCAAGAAGAGGAAGAAACAGCTTCACATGTGATCTGTGAGTGTCCAGCTCTAATAGAATCCAGACACAGACACCTGGGACCCTTTATACTAAGATCCAAAGACGTGGGAGGCATCTCAATCTGGAAAATATGGGACTTTATTCAAGAAACTGAAATGCTATTGAAATAACAACCTTAAAGGGAGGTGCACAATAGATCAAACATGGTCGCAGTGCAGGGGAGTAGGGTCCCACTCCTATCCAATAATAATAATGCCCAGAGAAGCAAAAATTGCATGAAAAATAATGAGAAAAGTGGTTAATGTTTTTTTTTCTTTTTATTTCTTTTTTACTTCGTGTACATTGTAAATAATTATATGTATACCTAATGGCGGGTTGATTTATTCAGGGTTACCTACCATTTAATTTTAGGAATTATTTTCGGTTAATTCGTATTTTATTTTATTTTATTTTCATTATATTGGGGGTATACACAGATGTACAGGTTACATTCATTAAAATATATTCTAAGTGGTACAATCTATAGCTAGGCCTGCCATCCAATTGTGTATATCCACTGTTATTATATTTAACACAACAGAAGAGAAAAACGAGTAGGTTGTGGCCAACGCTAAACTCCTCATTCACAAGTCATTCTATAAAGTATAACAATTTTGTATGGAAAATTTCCAACATTTTCATGAAATGAGTTTGTTAAATTAGTTTTATTTAAATATGTTATTATGAAAACTTGATAACTCTTCAATGTCATTTTATGAAAGTGATGTGCCTTTTTGAGAATTTGAAAATAAAAATTTCAAATTTTAAGTTTCTTGAGCTTGGGGTCACTTTGAAATATTTGACAGTTAAAAAAATTGAGAAGCACTATTCATATACCTATCGTTCAAAATCTAATGGGATTTAATCGAGTATTAGATATACATATTTGCAAAATTTGAATAGAATCGAATGAGTACTTTATAAAAAGTAAAATGAACACGCCGTACATAGCACACTACACACAGCACATAGCACATAGCACACACACACAGATACATTGTGATGAAACTTTCAGAATACAATTTCAGCATGATACTAGTTGATAATCTGCAAAAAAAAATACCCTTTAAAATTGCGAAATCATAACTCCCTACTATATCCCCTTGGGTTAGTGAGGAGTAAAAAATGTAAAGAAATAATTATTAGGAGATGGTTAATAAGGATGGTATATAAATAGTTCGATATATATTTCTTATATTTCTTGTAGAAATATACTTCGTTGGCCAAAGATACGAGATCATCGTAACATTCACATTCTGTCATTACTTTATAAGACTATTTATGATCCCTATTCACCACAATATTTAAAAAATAACGTCGTTTTCTTGTCAAGTCACGGCCTATCCCTTCGATCTGCTGAACGTACTACACTAGCTATCCCCATTCTCAATACAGAAGTTTTCAGCTCCTCTTTTCAAGTACAATCAGCTAGACTATGGAATGACCTAAGTGATGAAGTAACGTCATCTCAATCCATTCAAATATTTAAAGGTAAATTAAAAAAACTTTATTTGTCAAATAGTTCCTAATTTCCTTCTAAATTCTTCCGTAACCTCCTTTTCCTCTTTGCTATGATCAGTGTTATTTTTATTGTTCTTTTATTTTTAAACTCTCTTTTCATTTTTTTCTCTTTGTAATTTTGTTTTTATATTTCTTACTCTATTATGTTATTTTTTATCAATTTATTTCTCACTTAATTAGTACTGTACCAATTTAACTAAGAGACTTCACGTTGCTCGGGTTGGTTGGAAGAAATTGCCTTATGGCAATAAACCTGCCTTTGTACACATGTACATAAATTATATAAATAAATAAATAAATAAATATAATAAGTAGCAATTGTCAAATGGAACTGTCTTTCATATAGGTAAATATATCTTCCCTGCTACATGATCCCGTATCTGTCTTTCCGATCCAAGGTGATGTTAATTTTCCGAATCGGACACCGGGATTCATTCAAGAATGAATGAAGTGCAGGGATGCATATTTCCGAAATGTTCCTACATATGAAATTCTATAAAAAAATGAACATAAAACAATGTTTATTTTTAATTTAATGGATCGCTACTCCCACCACCACCCGCTCTGAATATGTGGACTGTAAACGGCCCCTTCACAGAATGCTAAATGAGCGACGAAAAGTGACTCATGGAGCCCTCTAGATTAGCAATCTCGGCACCATAGTGCAAAAGGAACAATCAATAAAAGATTCACACTCGTGGACTGTCATAGACTTCAGATCTTTTCAAATGTAAAGCATTAAAGGTGTGACTCAGATCTCTTTAAAAAACTTAATTGGAATCTACCAATAGTAAGGCACCATAACTATGACAGAACTTCTTGAAGGCTTGAAATTTTAAACGAATGGTGGCAGAACGGTTAACGCGCTGGATAAGAAAGCCAGTGGTCGCGAGATCCAGTCCTGCCATGACCAACTTCGTCCACCATTCAGCATTTATGCTTATTTATTTATTTAATTCAATTCACGTTCGATTTGAGATACTGCTGAACTTACCATAAAAGGTAGGCAATCATGGCCTAAATCTAAAAATGGTACTAACTCAAATACCTAAAATATTGAGTTACTGCCTCGTTCGTTGAGCAATCGAAATTGCCTATTAGGTACATACTTTTTTTAATTGAACATAAAATTTACACGTTGTCATTGAAATAACATCATAGAACAAAGAAATAAAAAAAACACTTGGATGTTAGGTACATATAAAAACCTACTTAATAAAAACACAAGGAGTCAAAAAAAATCTGAAGTAAAAAAAGAATAACTTAAAAAATTAATAAGTAGATACCTACCTTTACCCAATTGCTCATAGAAGCCGAAAATCTTGGCTTGCCTTTAAATATTATATTGAGAAATTCTAGACCTAATATGTTTTTGTCTGTTTTATTGAAACTATAATACAAGATTAAAAATTGAACCGTATGTAGATACGATGCTTGCAGGGCCACAAATGTATATATTATTTTGGTATTTGATTTTAAAATATTTCATGGGAACTCAAATGAACAACGACGTAAAAAACATTAAATTTTCGACATTTCCCAATCTTTTTTTCAGGGTTTGCATAGTACGAAGGTTCTAGGCACACCCCTGCCTTTACCTACATTTGAACATTAAATTAGAAAATATATTTTAACATTAAATAATACAAGATACTTTAACTTTAAATAAAACAGATATTAACATCAAATATAAAAATACTTTAACATTGAATTAGAATAGATACTTTAAGGTTTATTTGAATACATATTTCAACATAAAATATAAAAGATACATAACCTTAAATAAAATTAAGAATCTTAGTCATGGGAATAAAAGAGTAAAAAATGTATAGTTTTATGTGTCTACCTATTTGTTACAAGTACATATTCATTCTTAAGGGGGGGACTGCTGCTATTTTTCCTATTTTTAGTACCTATTTTTCATACCATCATTTGATATACCATCATCATGTATTATCAAATCGTTTTGAAAAAAATAATTTAGATATATTGGGTATTCATAAAGAAAAATATATCTTTACTTTTTGATAATGTTCTTTATAAATTCTTGTAGAAAAATAATGGCATACCCCGATTTTCAACGTTTATCTTATATTTTTAATAAAATATAAGGCGTAGTTCAACATATTTGTTTTTAAATTAAAGAAGACAAAAATATCTAGAAAAAGATGATGTGACGTTGCATTAATGCTTCAGGTTTAGAAAATAAACCTAAAAAATATTTATTTTCCATTCAGCGCCATTGCGTAATATAAGTTTTTTGGTTTATTAACGTAACCTGATGCATTAATGCAACGTTACATCGTATTTTTCCAGATATTTTGATCTTCTTTAATTTATAAAAAATATATAATGCTCTATACCTTATATTTTTTTAGAAATTTAAGATAAATGTCAAAAATTGGGGTATGCTTATTATTTTCCTACAAGAATATATACAGAACATAATTAAAAAATTAAGGTATATTTATATTTATTAATATCCAAACTAACTAGGTTATTTTTTTCAAAATGATTCGTTTTGTAGTACCTAATGACGCAAATTTAAATTGAAAAAATAGGTACGTTGGCAGCAGTCACCCCCTTAAAGAGAAATGAAACCAACCGATATCTTGTAAATATTAAATTTAGAACATTTTAACTATAGAGGCGTTCATTCCCACGAACCAGTCTCGTTTCACCTGAAAAGGCTCTAAATTCAGAATGGGCGGTGAATCTCAGTGACGAACCATCAGAGATTATATTTTCAACTGTCGTGTCGTTTTCCATGAATTTTCTTCGGGAGTATATGACGGAATTGTGCGACCGAAGTCTTTGTGTGGTTGGTGGGGAGTGCAGCGAGGAAGGATATGTATAGAAAAATAAATAATATGTATAAGAACAATCTTAGCAATGTATTATGACGATGGCGACCATTTAATAAAACAAAAAAGAACAAGAGAAAAATCTGACCCAATTTTTATTATAGGTACAGATTGTGTTAAGTTTCTGGGTTGTCAGGAATAACATGACAACTTCAACAATATTCATTTATTTTCTTTACATACCTTCATACTACATCAACAAACACTACATACGGAAAAAGACATTATCAATACTTGGCTCCAAAGATCCTAAATTTAGTTCCAAAAGATATAAATAACATACATTTAATAGAAAATACAAGACTTAAACATACAATACAAACATGGTTAGGTATTTATTTATTTATTTATTTATTTATTTATTTATTTATTTATTTATTTATTTATTTATTTATTGATTTATTTATTTATTTATTTATTTATTTATTTGTTTATTTATTTATTTATTTATTTATTTATTTATTTATTTATTTATTTATTTATTTATTTATTTATTTATTTATTTATTTATTTATTTATTTATTTATTTATTTATTTATTTGTTTATTTATTTATTTATTTATTTATATTCGGGAAACAAACAGCTTAATACAATATAAGGGATTAACAATAAAATAATAACAACTATGCCAATAACATGTTTCCACAAGTATACAGGTAAAATTATATTATGTAAGAAGTAGGAAGTAAGTATTATTGAGGTAGGAGGGAGTTAAGAGGGAATAAGGAGGGAAGAGAGGGAGTACAGAAGGAGAGGGATTAGTTTATATGAATAATTATTGTAAGAGAAGTTTTGATTTGATATTAGTTATTGAGGAGTTGAATAAGTCAAATTCGTTTAAGTGCTCATTGAAGAAGTGTGATGCTCGATACATGAATGCATGCTGTTTAGCGCTTGTGTTACAGTGAGGCAGGTGTAAAGAGAGGTGGGATCGGGTACCTCGGGTGGGAACTCGAAGAGCTAATCGTTCAAGCAGTTCCGTATATTATAACAAAGGGATCAGGGAAATTATTATTACCACTGGAAAGTTTTAATTGGTTTGTTTTTTTTTTAATACATACTAGGTTGGTACATTTGTCAAAGAAATGTTATAATACTTACTGTTGATTTCACGAAAACAAGTCAAATAAATTAAAATATTTGATAAATTATGATGTTATGGTTTGTATCTCAGAGGAAAATATAATGGAAGATTTGAGATTCTCTTTTCTGAATGAGAATTGTCGAAATGGACCGGAAATGCTTATTATATGGGAGATGGTTGTGAAATAATAATAATAATGAAATTAATATGGCGGTGGTCGTCACGTGTCATCTAACGTCTCACAATGCTTGTGTCAAGGAAGTCGTTACGATACATATATAACACGGAGACATCTGTCGCTGAATTACTAAACTAACATAACAATGCCTCATATAATAATATTATCTAACCGTTTAATTTATTGTAGGTAGGCCTATTATACTCTAAATTGATCTCACAGCATCACTGTAGGTACATCCCACCATGTGGGGTAACCAGCGACTGGTGTGAGGGTGTACATTACATTACAACCTTACAAAAGGAAGCACGATACAAGCGTGTATCCTCGCACCAGTCTCGTCTCACCTAAAAAGGCACTTTCTCATTGCTGAACTATGTGAGATGTTATTGTTGCCCGTTGTATTTTCGATTACCCAGCTCTTACAGGGCACCCGAAAACAATGATAATAGAAAAGAATGGAAACACTATTCTTAGCCGGTATCTAATGCCAGAAAAAAAACAGGTCGTTCAAATATTTTTTTAAGAGACATATTCAACGCGAAATATTATAGATTTAGACATGATGTTCTGAAGGTGATGCGCAACCAATATCCCTCTATCCTGTCCTCCTAGTCTCTCTTCTCTCCTTTCTCTTCCCTTACTTGGTTGTTGTATATGTATATGTGTGTATGTATGTATGTGTGAGGGTGTGTATGAAGGTATGTGTATGAATATCTATGGCTTGTAAACTGTTATTTGTTTTTATATTGTGTTGATGGAATGCTTTTTTTGGCTCTAACAATGTAAAAATATCATATGTTGTATCATTAAACTGTAAATGAGCTATAACTTCCCAAAGAAAATAAATTTTTCCTGCACCTAGTACCTACCTATCAAAAATAATTTTAGCAATATGTTGAATTTCAACATCAGAATTGCTTTCCTTAAAACTATTACGAATCATCAAATTTGAAAATTGATAATATGGTCAATAAACCATCATTTTCTACATACTAAGGTAGAAAATGATGGTTTATTACCTACTTTAATGACAAATTTTAAACGTTACAAAAATAAGCCATTAAACCTATTAAGAAATATTTTGCAAATAGAATATACTAATAATTTAAATTACTTAGTTATTTTGAACACAAATATATAAGGCGAGAATTTCATATATTTTATGAATATTATAGTCCGTCAAAAAAAATAAGTGGATTGTTGCCAACACCAAACTCTAAATGCCACGGTAAGTTTGTGTTAACATTTTATTATATTTCTGAAGTTGACAGCCCCTCAATATATTCTAATTTGTATCGTAAGTAAATAAATGTTTTAAATAAAAAAAAAATCCGGAACGTGAGAGCATTTGAAAAAAATTAACAGATAACAGATGTCAATGGAAAACTAATAACAGTTCCAAGTTTAAATTTGATTTAAAAGATAATAAATATATAAATTCACAAATAAATAGATAAACAAAATAGATTAATGATTAAATTAATTAAATTATGTAAATATAGGTAAAGTGATGGAATGATGCCAATCAGGGAGCACCCATGTTTTTTTATTATTTTTTTTTTTTGTTTATCATGTTTTTTGTTTTGTATATTATTTTTTTTGTTTGTTTTTATATAAATACTGAGTGGTCTCTGTGGTGTATTGTTTTTGTAAGTTTTCTTTTCTTGTGTTAAATAAATATACTATTATTATCATTAATTAATCAAAAAGTAAATTAATTAATAAATAAATAAATTAATTAAATAATTAATTTATATATTTGATTTATAAGTTAATAAATATACAAATAAATAAATTCATAAATAAATAGATAAACAAAATAAATAAATAATTTTATTATTGAATAAAATAATTAATTTATTAAATAATTAATTAATTTACTTAATAATAATTAATTTAAAATTAAATTATAATTAATTATTATATATACATATAAATTAATTAAATAAATAATTTATTAATAACTTAATTCATTAAATATTTTTAATAAATTAATTAATTAATTGATAAATAAACAACTCAATAAAATAAATAAATTCAAAATAAATAAATAAATACATAAATAAATAAATAAGTAAATAAAAATAATAAAAATAATAATTAATTGATTGATTAATAAATCTGTCTATCCTAAATCTGTCGGATCCGCTAGTATCTTATATAAAAATACGCTATTATACCATTACTCTCCACTATTTTACAGTAGTGGAGAGTACATATATGTGTATAGACAGTTTAACGCGAGATTAAATGCTTTTTATATAGTTATTTTATGTCGTTTAGGTACGAGCATTTAAATTAATCTTTATTCGCAACAATAAATCAAGTAAAACATAAAAAATAAATTGTTTATATAAGCATTAATTAACCGTCATCAAATTGAGCATTTTTCACTTGAGCCGTCAATAAAATATGACGTAATATCAAGTAGTCGTTAATTAAAAATTATTGTTTTTTAATTTGATGATGGATATTCGTGTTGCAGATATAAAACACCTGTAACCTACGCACTCCATTATGATATTTTAATAACGGTCTCATTCTCATAGTTTTTGCTGTAAAATTTGACATATTATTAGGTAGGTATATTATTTAAGATGTTTGCCAAAATTAGCTCGACCGCTGTCTTTAGCGCGTGCTGAATACCTACACTTCAATCTACTATCGAAAAATGTAAACTGAGGCTAAGTGTTTAATAAAAAGGCTAAGTTTTTGGAACAAAGATTTGTGAATCGTTGTCTCTAAAGCTGTTTGTCGGGGGGTTTCCACCAAAGTGTCTGTAAATGGAAGACTAAATTTTAAAAAATCACGCTTTATACTATAACGTTTCATAGATATTGACGTTAAATTAGCAATTTTCAACTGTTATCTTCGAAAGCCACCACTACTTAGTGTTAATATTATCCAATCTTTGTTACCTACTGAGCTATATCAATTTAAACATGCAGCAAATTTACCCGAATCAAATATATGCTTGAGAAGCTGAAGTTGTTGTCAATAAAACAGCAAATAATTTTAAATGTATTTATTTTCATATATAAATTAAAAAATGGACTATCCCTGTGATATTTGCAAAAAAATATTCTGTATAATTTAGAAGTTCATACCTACACGACGAGAAGTCGACGGGACTGTAGACTGCCTCAGACTAACCTGGCCGGTACACAAAATAAAGTGTATTACAAAAGTTTTCAACTGTTTAATGATTTTCCAGAATGTGTGAAGGAAGCATCTGGTCTTGCCGCTATATTTCCTAATCTGAAAACTTTTTTTTTCAACTTGTTAATATGCTTATTGCTTATACTAGGTTTAAGAAAATGCATTTATTTTTACATCCAATATAATATACAGATACATACATAATCTTTTACAGAAAAAAAAAATCAGCCTTTAGACTACAATTCAAATATAAGCACTCATTTTGTATAGACCACTATACAAAATGACGTACCTAAGTTTAGATTTGCGGGCTCTTATACTGATAGTTATAACAGTTTCGAATATTTTTATAATTGCATATGCGCAAACATTGGATTTTTTTCCCTGTCGGGAGTCAAAGATTTTTAATTATCTCAATAGAGACGAAGTTGGAATATTTACTATAGGAGAACCGGGAAATCAAGGCACCTACAGGGCTTACGACCTGTCATCGGCTGGTTTCACGTGATCACTTTATGCGCTTGCGCAACGTTCACCAACTATGCCTCTTTAATGAGATCCCTATCAATTCAATTTTTGAAAGTTCTATATATTGCAATACTGAAATTCATTTCGATTGAGGAAATAAGGATTTTTACTACAGCCATCTATGTGTGAAATTATGAACAACATTCTTATTATTTTTATTTATTTTTTGTTGTAACGCTATCTATTGAGAGAATTTTTTTTTTGTAAATAATGAAACAACAATTCTTATACCTGAGGTGACAATGCATTTTTCGCATAGAAGTCACCCCTGAATTGTGCCAGACTTATAAGGTCATTTTTGTCTTATTTACCTACTTGTACCAATGTGTAGGTACGTAATCGAATATTTTTATTATTGCATATGCGCAAACATTGGATTATTTTTCCTGTCGGGAGTCAAGGATATTTTTTAACAGATTTTTAATTATCTCAATAGAGACGAAGTTGGAATATTTACTGTAGGAGAACCGGGAAATCATATAATAGTTTCATTTCATAAACTTTTCCAATATACATATAGTCACCAACCTACTTTCTAATTTGAATTCTAATTCCATCAATCGATACAATTTTGAACAATTTTACGAAATCAAAGTATTATTACCTACCTGTTTTTTGTGTTGTTGGAAGGTGGTATCTCTGCTGAACCATCCAGTACTGGTCAAGTTTTATTTCTGATTTACATCAATGAGCTTTATAATAGGTACACATCTTAACCATGGGAATGTAGTTTCATTCTTATATTCACAAACAAAATGGGACAAAACTTTTGAACTAGATTCTGTAGAATTGTAAAAAAAAAATGGCTCGATCTAATTGCTAAATGCCAGCAAGACTTATAACATCTCCTTTAGCTTGAACTCAAGTGGTGAACCATTTCCTGACAAAAGTTTATATTTACATAATAATTCAAATTTCAACGCATGCACCTGTGCAAAACTAGAGTCAGTCAAACAAATTAAAATTTTGAGCTATTTCTTGATCAACATCACATCCATACTGAAAACCCAAATCAAAACTGTATCTCCACTGGGAATCAAAACCGGGACCTTGCTCTCAGGACTCATATATGTATCTAACCAAGACATCTATATTTTAGTAAATTAGTATAAATATTGTAAATGTCAGTTTTGAGGTGAATAATACATTATCACGAATAGTCGATACGTTACATAAAAGATGACCTAATATTAAAGTGTAATAATAGCGGATCAAGCTGTGCGCCTTGAGGGACACCAGATGGAAGGCTAAATTGACAGATTTATGACCAGTTGCGAAATTTTAATTGAAGATTACTTCTTTTCCGTTTCCGTACGATGATCCACGACGAAAATAATTCAGGAACTGATGTTGGTATGTGTGTGGAATTAATAGCTCACAACATGAGTAATTCATCAGTTTATTTGAGTTACTTGCAAATGATAATTTGAATCAGGATGCTCTATGACAAATCAGCATCGAAAGCAACATCTGGTAAGATTAATAAAGATACTTCAAAAGATATAATTTTTAAATCGACTTCCTGTAAAAAAATAAATAAACTCTAAAACGAGTGGGTTGTGGGCAACATTCAAATGTCACCTAAATAATTTAAATAGTTTTTTTTTTGCAATAATTGAAACAGTCCCTTCAAGATAGAACTCCATGATTACATACATAGGTAAATAGAATTATGAAATAAAAATACATTTATTTTATTTATTAAAGATTTAATACACGTTTAACACACAATACATATAATATATCAATCATAACAAATCAACCGTGCGCACTAAAATCCCACAAGGCACAGCCTGTGGGTTCCTATACCAATTAAAATAAATAGTTTGATATTTGATCTTCAAACATACCTAGAAACTTACCATTATGCTGTTTTCATATTCTGGGTAGGAAAAAAGACTGACTTCCATACTATCCTATCCTGACATATGTAAATACCTACATGTTTTATATAAACAAATTATCTCAAAATAATCAATAATTTGGATTTAAGTGTTTATAGTTTGGTACGTATTCTTCAACTATACCTACATATTCTTCAACTTTGGTACGTATTCTTCAACTATATCGCCATCGACAGTTGGATCTCATGTATCGCATGCAACAAGTTGTTAAAAATATTCAGTTCGAAAAATAAAACTTAGACAACATTTTGATAATAATAATAATAATAATAATTAAAGACTTTTATTGAGTTAAACAACGTGGCGGACTTATTGCCCGCAGGCAATTTCTACCAGTCAACCACCATGGTAAATACAATAAACAGGAATATAAGAATACAAATAAAAAAAAAATAAAAAAATAATAAATCTTAAATTAAAAATACAAAACAAATATAAAAACAAAAAAAAATATATGTAAGATTTTTAATTATCTCAATAGAGACGAAGTTGGAATATTTACTGTAGGAGAACCGGGAAATTAAGGCACCTACAGGGCTTACGATCTGTCATCGGCTGGTTTACGTGATCACTTAAAAATCTGTTAAAAAAATACCTTTGACTCCCGACAGGGAAAAAAATCCAATGTTTGCGCATATGCAATAATAAAAATATTCGATATATGTAAGTATATAGTTATAAGAACAAAAATAGAAATAAAAAAATTACATCAGATATACACTATGTTTATTGGATGGAGGATAGGAGAGAAGAAAGGAAGAGGGATAAAGGGAAAATGACGTGAATTTGTGGTTATGTGGATAGAAAGTCTGACTTCAAACGCTTTTTGAATGTTATCAAGCTATGGGGCATCTCTGATACTCTCCGGCAATAGATTCTGTTCTGCTTATTTTGATAATGGTTTGTATTTACCTATGTACATACCTACAATGACTGACAATTCATGCCTATATTTTCAAGACGATAATGTTTCATATTTTAGAAAAGCAAAATATCCTCGGCCAATCTTTACGCTAATCACGCCAATTTGCTATTTGCCAATATTTTTCTATTCCCACCATCCATCCTACAAATCTGTAAAGATGAACGCAACACGGTTGCAACATCATCGGATAGCGCAGCATCCCGCCTAGCAAATGAAATATATAATACACATATTATAATATTTAAATTTATATAATCTAATATTATCTGTTGCATATCAAAATGACAGTGTGTACTTCTCTCTTTCCCTCAGTGGCCTGCACCGTTCCCTTTCATTCGATACCAAAATGGATCCTAAAAAGATGACTTCAAGTAAAACCGCTCTGTCCGTTCTTCAGCATCTTTGGCATCCGACAGGGGAAACATAATGAACCGTCTGCCATTTCGACGAGTGAAATTAATCGAAACAATGCCGAAATCGTATTTTTATTTACAGATGATCGCTGACTTATAAACAGGTTACACTTCCTATTATTGAGATTTTCATTTCAATTTATTGACACCTGCAATGATTTTTTTTTTGTTTATAGTAACAAAATTTCATGTTATTTATTTATTTAAAACAAACATACAGCCAATTTAGTACATAGGACAAGCAGACAGTAATACAACAAATAAGCCAAAAATGTTTTTGATGAATATTACTGGTTAAAAAACATGAAATGAAAAAGAAACAGTAACATAATTTTTTTTTTGCTGTTGGAAAATGAAATTGAAAGGAAATGGGGCGTTATGGGTAGCGTGCATAAGATCACTCAGAGCGATGTAGGAACGTGGCCAAAATGGATACTTTAATTCTTCTATGCGATAAGTTGAAGAGATCAATGTCATGGAAGAAAGAATCATAATTTCTGCATGGTCTGTATATGAAAGAGTGCTGTGCCACAGATGGGAAGTATGAATGTATATTTTTTTCTAGTTTGTCTCGTCGGTATGTTGAAGGGAATTTTCGCAAGAAGTGCATCGGTGTCAATAAATGTTAAAATTAACCGAACTATGGTGACTACAAACCATTTGGTTTTGTGCAACCAAATGTTTTGTGCGCACAGCCAAACAGTACAGTCATAAATAGATAAAACTTTATCACTAATAACAAAGGTTTGGCTAAAACGCAGGAAGCCTATTCGGTTGTCATAATATTTTTATCCAGGGGGGCAAGTCTGGTTCGACCGGCGAAATCAAAACCTCAGTGATTACCCATATCATGGATATAATTATAGTATGGAGTTGTATGACATCAAAAGATATTGTAGAACTCCATATAATAATTATATCCATGATATGGGTAATCACAAGGGTTTTGATTTCACCGATTGAACCAGACTTGCCCCCCTAGGTGAAATTTACACTTCTAATGTTTCAATAAACACTTTCTTTTAAAAAGAGTGGGTTGTGGCCAACGCTATACTCCTCATTACCTAGTCACTCAACAAAGTATTCAAACTTTGTAAGGAAATTTTCAGCATAGGTATTCATGAAATAAAAACTTACGAATTTTTTAATAGCATTTTATGATAATGATCTATCATTTTACTAATTTAAAAAATATATCAAATTTCAAGTTTTCTGAGCTTGGGATCACTTTGAAATATTTGACGGTTAAAAAAATTGAGAAGCACTGATCAAATATCCTTCAAAATCTAATGGGGTCTAAACGAGTATTAGAGCCCCTAACATCTAAAGTGCACTTTGCACGGACACTATTTTTAACGCGGTCCGGTTTCCAACGCTTAAAACAGCATCCAAAATACAGGTTACTCCAAACATCGCTTTACACGCAACGCTTAAAACAGCATCCAAAATAGAGGTTACTCCAAACATCGCTTTACAGAACTTTACACAATTAGATGTGCAAATGTTTAATATAATATAAATAAATGTATAACGAAAAATTATAAAATAAAGTTTAAAATGTATATCGAAAGTTTCGACACTTTCCAAATAAACAAAATACATCGCGAGCGAATGTCACACGTAAAAGTCAACGCAAACGGCAGCCATGTTGACTCGTCGGTGACGACGACAGCGAATAATTTAACAGATTCCTGTTTTACCAAAAAGGATGAAAATCGTGTTGAAAATAGAACACGTTCTATTTTTTTGCCCATCGCGTTGAAAATCCCGTCGAAAACCTAAAATCCGTTGAAAACAGCGTCCATGTAAAGTAGACTTAATACCATTCCTGTCAGTTTTGTATATTTTCTTCGTCGGGCAATCTTCGTTCATTCTTCCCAAGTGGCCAAACCATCTTAATGTGTTACTCAACGTATGTTACTTTTTGTGATATTATTATTTTTTTAAACATTCAAGTCGCTGATATAAAAATGGTTAATGATACATACCTACTGTACCAAGTGTCTTGATATCTCAGTGACCGGATGTTGAAACTTATTGCAAAATAAAACTAGGTATGTGTAAGTATTTGTGACACCGCAAAATCTGTCTCTCTCTCTATCTCTTTCTGTTATCCCTTCATTCATGCTAATGTAAGTACATAACTACCATTATGTTATATATTATCTTTTCATCCCACATATTAGCAACTGCATAGTTTATAATGGAACGGATTGGAAGAGAGAGACATATCGTGAAATGCACACCCGCACACTTGTTGCTAGTTATGTGATCTTTCGTGATTTTATATTTATTATAACTATTTCATTTATTATATTTATTTTATTTATTTCTCTATTTTTTATTTATTCGATTTATTAAATTTATTTTGCTAATTTGATTTATTTATTTCAATATTTCTTTATTTGGTTTATTTTTAATTTTCATTATTTATAATGTAACTAGGTACTGCGTATTTTTTTTGCATTTTTATTATTTTTTTAATTCCATTGATTTTATTTATTTAATTTATCGCATTTATTTTATTAATTAGGCATATTCAGGCATCTTTTGCATTTATTGCATTTAATTTACATTTTTGATGCATTTATGATATTCATTGTAGTTATTGTATTATTTTAATATATTATACCTATTGTTTTTATTTTATTTATTTTTTTATTTAATTTTATTTATGTATAACCTTTAATTAATATTTTTTTATATTATTTGTTACATTTTTTTTTCTTAAGATTTTTTTTATATATATGTAACATTTATTTTGTATACCTTGATTTTTTTCCTAAATGTGAGTAGGTACACATACTTCATAATAATGAAACATTGATTTTTTTTAAAGAAAGAGTACCTACCTAAATCGACTCACCTTTGAATATCATTATGTAAAATATGTCCTTATTTTAATTGCAACAAAAAATTATGAAAAAAATGAATAGTCACCAAGATAGTATTTGTTTTATTTATTTATTTATTTAACTTATTGTATGTATTTTTTATCCCCTTTTGATTCTCGGGAACAAGAAATCTAGGATCCTTGTTCTGTGTTCTCGGACCATTAATAGGTACCAACACTTTCTCAAATATTGATTCCCACCCATAAAAACTTTCTACCATTCTAAATACATATGATATGAACACTAATACAGCGCACTATCAGCTCTGCTACTGACCCATCTAAAATAAAAGAAATATGATATGAATTAGATGGACACTAATACAGCGCACTATCAGCTCTGCTACTTACCCATCTAAAATAAAAGAAATATGATATGAATTAGATGGACACTAATACAGCGCACTATCAGCTCTGCTACTGACCCATCTAAAATAAAAGAAATATGATATGAATTACATAGATGGACACTAATACAGCGCACTATCAGCTCTGCTACTGACGGATCTAAAATACATAAACATATCCATAAATCTGATATAATTTTAAAAATATGCTTTCTTTTATTTACAGGTAAGTTCAACTCTAACATTGGACCAAACAATAACAAAATGGAGGTTATCTTTGATTTTCTATTTTTCATCTTAGCTTGTTGGTAAGTTTGTTTTAAATTTATTTATTTTTACCGTCCACGACTATGGGATAGTAGAGAGTCATTACTTCACAATATATAAAGGAATGTATATTTTTATAAAATTTTTCAACGGGTATCATGTAGATTCAACGGGAAAAACAATAGATTTCTTTGTGATTTATTGTTTGTACCTTATCGAAAAAATAAGATTCATTTTGGACATAAATCATACATTGTGCGGGCTTGCAATATTTACAACAATAACTTTGCAGGCCTGGACATGTTTGATTCTAGGTACCCAATTGGTATACAGAAATCGGCTAATCGATCGATCGGTTAAATAAATACATTAAACTCATTCTTCCTCACCCATTCTTAACATCTATATCCTTCCTGTATAAAAGTATTTTTAAATTTTTTTTAGTAACTTTTTGGTACCTATTTAGTATTTTTTAAGTTTTAGTCATGTTTTTTGGTAATTGTTATATTACTATTGTCATCAATATGTAATTAGTCTTATTTTTGAAGATATCCTTCTGCTAAAATTTTTAATTTGACTGAAGTTTAACTTAGTACTTACTAAAATTCATGTTATAGTTAACCGAACCATAGTTTCTACAAAACATTTGGTGTAACCAAATTTTTGGTGCACACAACCAAACAGTACAGTCATAAATAGATAAACCTTTATTACTGATAACAAAGGTTTGGCTTTAACGAAAGTAGCCAGTTCGGTTGTCATAATAATTCTTTTAGTGTGTACCATATTTGGTTACCAAATGTTTAGTGGTCACGGCCAAAATAAAAAAAATATATTTTGAAATTTTTATTTTGTCCGTGAGGACAATCCAGCTGCCAATCTCAGCATATGCGTTTCCAGTTGGCCCAGTTGCCTAGAGTAGGAGTTGTAGGTACATTGTCCAGCATTAGGAGCTATAGAGGAGTGCCGGTCTGACGATTGTCTGTTACACTTTTCCTTTCAAGTTTGCTGGCAATTTTGTATCTCATATAATATCTAAACCTCATCCATTCCACACTAATTCTGAGGTTGACGTCAGCTGCACCTTCTCAATTTTGATGGATAAGTGACCCAGATAAGTAATAAATCACTATTGGGTGATGTCTCTCCATTCATTTTCATTTTGGGAGTGTCAGTTTTCGCATTTTTAAACGGTAGGTAGGTACAAATACTTTGTGTCTTCTTTCTGCTCAGTCTTAAGCCATTGTCTTCCAGGATCCTTCTCTACCTTTTCAGACTATTTTTCAGGTCTTTCACATATTAGTGCTATTTCATCTGCAAATAGTAGGGCCTTTTGGAGGTTATTGGCTGAATTTACATACATATATCCTAACTAAGATGAACAATAGTGGGCTGAGTACTAATCCTTGGGGTACCCCTTGGTGTAAGGTAAATATTAAATCTATAGGTAGGTACCTACTATTATAATGTTTTAATTAAAAAAAACGATTCTCACTCTTAAAAGTAGCGATTTACATGTGAAGGTTTACTGTCACAATAGGACGTATCCAAGAGGTAAGGGATGGGTCTCTCCTCACCGCCCTCAGGAAGGTACGTACCAATCTAACCACGTGATGTGGTAAAGGGGAGGTTTGCGTATATTGTACACGGTTATATTACATGAGTGAGTGAGTGAATGTGTGTGTGTGTGTGTGCGGTTGTCGGATATAAAAGACTATTGCCGTAGTACCTAACCGTTATGTCTGCAAAGTGGCGCGGGATGAGGAATGCGGGAAAGCTGTAGGTAGGTGTGGTGGAGGGTGGGGGATCTTCGGACCGCTACTAACAACTGTAGCGATGATGTTCCTTTCTATGCCATGCTTTTAATGAGATTTAAAAACTTACGCACGAGTGATTTACCAGGCCCAACATTAGGTGCCTACCCTGAATTGTACAGAGACGGATTTGAAAATAAAAAATATATAAAATAAAACAATATAGGTACCTACCTACCTATCCCCAAAATACTCAAATATACACTGCCACTAACAATGCATTTTCAAATTTCTCAACAAGTACATAGGTACCTACCTACCATATATATATATATATATAGAGAGTTTTGCGTAGGTACCTACTATGGGTTTCATCGTAATTAGTCTATAGAGTCGTCAAAAAACAATTATTGTTTTGATGGATGGTTTTTGATATTTCCTTCCTCATTGAATATAGTTATAGGTAGATGGTTATTTAATTATTATATTATTGAGATTCGAATATTTTTTTATTATAGCATATGCGCAAACATTGGATTTTTTTCCCTGTCGGGAGTCAAAGATATTTTTTAACAGATTTTTAATTATCTCAATAGAGACGATATGCAATAATAAAAAAATATTCGATTACTTACACATTGGTACAAGTAGGTAAATAAGACATTCATGACCTTATAAGTCTGGCGCAATTCAGGGGTGACTTCTATGCGAAAAATGCATTTGTCACCTCAGGTATAAGAATTGTTGCTCTCATTATTTACAAAAAAACCAATTCTCTCAATAGATGGCGTTACAACAAAAATAAATAAAAATAATAATAATGTTGTTCATAATTTCACACATAGATGGCTGTAGTAAAAATTCCTTATTTTCAAGCGAAAATAATTTCAGTATTAGGTACAATATATAGAACTTTCAAAATTGAATTGAAAGGGATCTCATTAAAAAGGCATAATTGGTGAACGTTGCGCAAGCGCATAAAGTGATCACGTAAACCAGCCGATGACAGGTCGTAAGCCCTGTAGGTGCCTTGATATCCCGGTTCTCCTACAGTAAATAATCCAACTTCGTCTCTATTGAGATAATTAAAAATCTGTTAAAAAATATTATTGAGATTGATAATTCTATCTCAATAATATAACTGATAATTCATATAATAAAAGATAGTGCTCACTCTGATATATATTTATTTCGATTAATATTTTACATAGTACCTAGTTTTTCAAATAATTATTATATTCACACTTAATTAGAAAGTAGAGGAGAGTCCGCGATACGTCAGGCCACGGCGACTGGAGGAATTCCGAATGAATTGTAAAAGCGGGGATAACTATAACCTCCGCTTGTGTTGGTAGCAATGACAAGTCAGTTGTGATGTGGGGACATCGTAGGGATGGTCGGCCACATAGGTAAGAAAATAGTAGGTAAGTCTGACACTTGGGAGTGGTTGCGTTTACCAGTGCGCATCCCCTTTCTATAGATGAAAATTGCAGATTTTAGTATCATTATTTGTAAGTTCTTTTTGTGCTCTTACACCATCCATTTGACTGAAATGAAACTTGGAAATTTGATCAACGCACATCCGGGAACAATTCTAAAAAAATTTTTTTTTTTTACCTATTTCAGTAACAGTAAGTAGGTACATATTACATAAACGAACGGATTTTATATATACAAATAACATACAAGTACAAAGTATGTAGGTATATTGAAATCATTTAAAAATAAATTTTCACCTCTAAAGAGGATGCGCACTAGTAAGCTACAAATCAATACAAAGTTTATATATAAATCACAATTTAAAAAGGTTTACAAATTCCATTATATGATTCTGTGAGGCATCGGCTTAGAATAGTGCTTCCACTCTTTTCTATTATTGTTTTCGAGTGTCCCGTAAGAGCCGGGTAATCGAAAATACAACAGGCAACAATAACATCTCACATAGTTCAGCAATGAGGTTCACCACCCATTCTGAATATAGTGCCTTTTAGGTGAGACGAGACTGGTGTGTGGGTATACACAGATATGTTGTGCTCCCTTTTATAAGGCAATGCACACCCGCACACCTTTCGCTGGTTACCCCACATTGTGGGATATGCCGTGATGGTATGAATGAATGAATGAATGAATGAATGAATGAATAATAACCCTCTTTACATAATTGAGATAAAATCTCGTGTTAAAAGAGGGGAGTATCTATTTTGTATTGTTACATTCGCCAAAACATTGCACATTTATTAACAAATATGGAAGCTGCACAAAAACAACTTAACTTTCCCTGTTTGTGCTCAATGTTCTCTGGAACGCCAAGCAGACGGATGTCCAAGAAGGTTCAGAAGATGAAGAAGAAGACAGCGTGATAGTTTCAACTTGTTTTGTATTCAGTGTTGTTTCTTGTAGAGAAGCAGATGTCTTGGTACAGTAGTAAAGTAAGGCTTGAGAAGAAGTGTATCTTTCAAATACGGACATCGTATATTTATACAAATGATTGGTGTCGCGGTGGAGGGGGAAGTTTCAATTGTTATTCTGACGCAAATACGAAGATTTTCACTATCATTTTGATGTTAATATCTTTCTAGAAATTTTACAATATTACTTTCACACCTCATATTATTTTTGTTATAGTACCCAAGAATTCTGCTTCCCTTTTACATAACATTAACATATATACCTTTTACATAGCTTAATACATAAATTATTTTATCTATTTTAATTGGGTATCTTGAACTTTTATTCACATACAAACGTTATTTGAATACCACAACTTACACTAAATAAACAAAATATATTATATTATTGTAGAGCAAGACACCATCTTATATTCTACCAGGCCATTTGATTCATAGATATAAATAGTTATTTTAAAAAGATGAAAAAGTAAAAAATATATAGTTAAAAAAATTGGTTTGACGATACGTTTGGTGTGCACGCTGTGGTTGAATTATAGGAGTAATTTTGACTGCTGCCTACTACACATGGAGGTCACGTGATAACTTTCGCGCCTTGCTTGTATCACATTGGCGGCAACATAAGGTATAGTAGTTTAAAAAATGATGTGTATTAAAATCATTTGATAGGTATAAAATATAAATAAATAGTATGGTTATAGGCATAGATATCACATTGGCGGCAACATTCCCTTTATTGTAGAATACAGTAATTTCATATAAATATATAAAATAGAAGTACAAATAATAATATATGTAAATTACCACAAAGTGAAAGCACTCTAAACAATCAATAATCGATATATCGGAGGAACACTTTACACTCAACACTCGTTTATATATTTCTTAAATCTTACGAAGAATACCGAACTCCGGAATCGTGCATACTCGTAAAATACCCATAGGCTACTGATTGACCATTGTGAGGCCAACATCAATAGGTACTTAGGTATGTTACACCAACCAATCAAACAAAATGACACAAATTTTCCCTCTGCGCACCCCCGTGACGGGTTCAGCAGCGGAATTGCTTATACATAGAAGCCGAAAATCTTGGCTTGCCTATGAATATTATGTTAAGAAATTCAGGAAATAATATTTATTCATTTATTTTATTGCCACCATACTACAAGATTAAAAATTGAACCGTATGTAGATACGATGCCTTACAGGGCCACAAACGTAAATATTATTTTGTTTTTCATGGCCACTGAAATAAACAACTAGGTACAATGCTAAAAAAACATTAAATTTTCGACATTCCCCATTTTTTTTCAGGACTTGCCTAGTCTGAATGTTCTAGGTTCGCCCCTGGACGGGTTCATGTTGTTTTACGATAACTATACTTATGTAGTTAGGTACCTATTTTCGTTTTTAAAAGTAAATAATTTAAATATAGTTGGGTACCTACCTGAATCCGTACCTGTATACAATTCCAGGCGATACAATGTTTTTATGATGACACACAGAGGGCCTCGGAGATAATGAAAGATCTACACAGTAAAGAGAGAAGGACGGACGGGAGCGGAAGAGGGAGAAAGCGAGTCAAAGGTTTATTATATAGGTACCTACCTACCTACATACCCACCCATGTTAGGGGTTGATATTATTATATGCAAAGTATAAAGAAAGCTTTTTTCATAACATTTCCATGGCGGACTTTCAATGGGTTTACATTGTACCTATCTACCCATCTACGTACATACATACCTTAACATATTATTCACCCATAATTGCATGAAAGTTAAATTAATATACCTACATAACTATGTACAAACATACCTATAGAAGAGAGGTAAATATTGACTCATATTTAATAGATATCGACACAAAAAAAAATCATAATTAATATTTATTTGTTTATTTATTTTCTTTCAGAAAGCTACAGCTATAATTTGTTTATTTTACATTACATTTATGTGCTTTCT